>CM053035.1:96271613-96297385 GCA_028564925.1 Lithobates sylvaticus
GATTTGTAGTGTGCATAGAGCATTGCACATGATGGCAAATACCAGTGCACTGGTTATTCCAAACAAATGGAAGTGAGGGGGAAAAGGAGAGGTTTAGAGGTTCTGGAGCTATAGAGGATGTTATAAGGTGGCTGAAAACCCCCCAGAAAAAAACAGATTGTTTTTGCTGTTTTTGCTGGTTACCAAACAGATTTGCTTATCGCTAAACATGACTGGCCTACTATCACATACCTGTCAATGGAGTTTAAGATGAAGAGTCTGGCCTCTTACACAGATCCTGTCCATGCACCCTTAGTAGTGGAGACAAGGACTGCTAGGGCAAGAGAAGGGTGCAGGTGCCAGGAAGTTGAATCAGCAAACTTGAGCTTGGGAATACTGAGGCCAGACGAGCAGAAGCGTGGAGTCAGGTCACAAGCCGAGCTGGGTAACAGCTAGGCGGATAGGAATAGAATCACAATAAAAGTCCAGGTCAGAGACAGCCAAGGGTCAGCAATGTGCTGGCAGTGAAGTACAACATTAGAAGGCAGAATCTTATTTAAAAATTCAAGGCCGAGGTTGGTAACACTGGTGAGCGGCAGACATGAGTAGGCAAGGGAAGATGTTGGTAAATGTAGACTATATACCTTCTTTACTACAGGTTCCATGTAAAACATTTTTAAGTATCACTTTCTTAAATAGGTGGGCTCTAATAGAGTGTATTAATTGTTCTACTCCATGGTCCCATACTTCCTCCCCGCCAGACCACCAGTCCACTGAAGCTGCTCCTCTGCTCCAGTCTTGTGGTCTTTCCCCAAAACCAACATCAGCATGTGCAATGTAGGGCCCTTCCGAATTCCAGGACAGGAGAGAAGACTGGATCATTGGCTGCACAAGTACCAGGGTGTAAGGTGAGTATTGCTCTCTGATACATGACCCCCCAAACTGAACAAACAGTATATACTCTATGGGGTAGAATCACTAAAGGGAAATGGACTGTTCACTTTGCAAGGGGATTTTCCCCAGAGCTTAGTGATTGTGGTGAAGCTCAGCTAGCTCCCATCATCCAATCCTGTGCAGCTTGCACTTGTTTGTGTATTCTTTGCAAAGTAACATTTCATCACATTCACAAATTCCCTTGCAACATGCAACTTTCCTTGCAAAGGGAACAGCTTGTTTGCCTAAAAGTGTTTCTTAAATGCACAACAGTAAAATCAGTCTGTATATGCAGTAAAGCATGCTTGTTGTACTCACTGTGAAACCTAAGGGGTTAATCCTCACCATTGTGTAAAAAAGCTGTTTGATCCTGTCTTCTCTGATCCTCCCCTCCTTCCACTATCCCCAATATATTTCCTGATAACACAGAGCCAGGGGACAGGCTGCACATGCTTAGTTTGGTGTGCATTACTAGAGAGTTTTTTTATTTTTTTTTTCCTGGGAGGGTGCATGTGATCAGCACAGGGCCAATCGGAACTGTCCAGACAGAGGGTCAGGGGACCTACAGCCTCATAGAACAGTCAGAGCAGAATGAAAACTCCTCCTACAAGCTTTAACCAGATACTGAAAAAGAGGGGAATGGGGGAGTTGGGACTTGTTTGGGGTTGTTCCTCGATGCCTTCGGCGCTCTGCCATCACACCTTGACTGAAAATTTACCAATAGTAAGTAGACATTTCGGTGTCACTCTGGGTATTACCTCACCCTTGTATACTATGCAATTACTGATTACTATTTTTTATTAATATCTTTTCTAGTTTACCACGCGCATGCTCCTGACGAGTGGCGTGTCAGCCACGAAACGCGTAGAGCTGTATAATGCCGTGTTTTATTTTTAGACATATCGAGATCTTCAAGCTACGATACCATCACTACCCTCACAGGTTCAGCGAGGCCTTAGGTCCGGCAAATAATATTTTACAATTATCCATTTATCTTTTCTGAATATGGCTGGAACTATGGAATTTTATGACAATTGTCTACTGTTGTTTTATTGTGCTTAAAGTTTTACTATGTGATATCAGTCGCCACTTTTTGAGACAACTGTATTATCATTATGGATATTGTTACTGTGTTTACTAATCACCTTGACAATAACAGTACATGTATGTTTACCAATCTTTATATACCAATAAAATTCCCTTGTTCAGCCTTACTACCTATTTGCTTTTCTGTGCTTCATATAAAGTCCCAACTCCCCCATTCCCCTCTTTTTCAACATATTAAGGGATGGAAATATTTTACCTCACCGGGCCATAATTTCATGTAAAGTCCCATAGGGATGGACATACCTGACCTTACCAGGTCTAGGTCTCCTTAAAGTCCCTAAAACTCCCGTTCTCTCGTTTTCAAAAATCATTAGGGATGGAAGCACATGTTTTAGCTCTATTATTTTATATTTCATTACCCTTCTTTGCAATAATCGACCTAATGTTTAGCCTCCACTGTTTAAACTGTCAAATAATGCTTCACCATATCTAAGTCTTATGCTTCACTTGCATACTAATTCAACCATTATTAGATTTTTTTCAGTCTCTGATGTGAGGTTTGACTGCCCGGGTGTTGTGTTTCTTTCCCCGTCCGGGAGCCATGACGCGCACTGCGGGCGCCCGCCCATCCCTCGCTCCTTTGTTAAGCTTGGGGGGCGGGGGCTCTGCACTGCGCGTCGACGTCACGCACCCCACGCTACACGTGCGGCGCTTCTTGCGCCGTCACGAGGTTGTCGTTGAGTTTCTACGCTCGTTGGCAGCGGAGGACATTGGGTGCAGGTCGGCGGGAATTCTATGTCCTTGCTGGCTTCACCCCCTCCCCGTATAATTGCCAAACGACGTGACGTTGGTGGGCGGTCCTGTGGGGACGCATTTATAGGGGCACGTGACCGGGCGTCATTGGCACTCGAGGCTCTATACACACTGGACTACACACATTTGGAAACCCTTTTCCTCCCGGTCTTCCTTGACCATACAGGTACACCCTACCTTTGCACCTTATTCTCTTTTGGGAATTCACCTTTTGGATCCCCACTTGCTTCAGGTCTTTTCAACCTTAGTCACCTCCCTCCCCCCCTTCTTTTATTTTATTTTATTTCATATTTTTTCACTTCCGGGTATTGTTTTGAATTTCCCTATTCACCACATTTCCTCTCCTCACTATCACTGCAATTTCCCTCACTTTTCTATTTTCTCAGTCACTCCAATGACCATAACTTCACTTCTACCAATTTCTACCTTCACATATAGGCCTCGTAGTTCCATGCCCGCCTGGGTCTGTGTTTGCCTGTGCGCCTCTGCTGGGCGGTCCACCAGGGCCCCCGGTTTGGGGTTGTTCCTCGATGCCTTCGGCGCTCTGCCATCACACCTTGACTGAAAATTTACCAATAGTAAGTAGACATTTCGGTGTCACTCTGGGTATTACCTCACCCTTGTATACTATGCAATTACTGATTACTATTTTTTATTAATATCTTTTCTAGTTTACCACGCGCATGCTCCTGACGAGTGGTGTGTCAGCCACGAAACGCGTAGAGCTGTATAATGCCGTGTTTTATTTTTAGACATATCGAGATCTTCAAGCTACGATACCATCACTACCCTCACAGGTTCAGCGAGGCCTTAGGTCCGGCAAATAATATTTTACAATTATCCATTTATCTTTTCTGAATATGGCTGGAACTATGGAATTTTATGACAATTGTCTACTGTTGTTTTATTGTGCTTAAAGTTTTACTATGTGATATCAGTCGCCACTTTTTGAGACAACTGTATTATCATTATGGATATTGTTACTGTGTTTACTAATCACCTTGACAATAACAGTACATGTATGTTTACCAATCTTTATATACCAATAAAATTCCCTTGTTCAGCCTTACTACCTATTTGCTTTTCTGTGCTTCATATAAAGTCCCAACTCCCCCATTCCCCTCTTTTTCAACATATTAAGGGATGGAAATATTTGACCTCACCGGGCCATAATTTCATGTAAAGTCCCATAGGGATGGACATACCTGACCTTACCAGGTCTAGGTCTCCTTAAAGTCCCTAAAACTCCCGTTCTCTCGTTTTCAAAAATCTTTAACCAGATACTGATAGAAGTCACAAAACTGCTATATACTGCTGATAAAAAAAAGGTATTTAGCAGTTTATGTTTACTAAAATAATAAAATAATTACAGTTACATAGTTAGTCAGGTTAAAAAAAGACACAAGTCCATCTAGTTCAACCATAAAAATAAGTAAATAAATAAAAAATAATATCATACAATCCCATATGCACAATCCTATACCCACAGTTGATCCAGAGGAAGGCGAAAAACCCCAGCAAAGCATGATCCAATTTGCTACAGCAGGCAAAAAAAATCCTTCCTGATCCCCCCCGAGAGGCAATCGGATTTCCCCTGGATCAACTTTACGTATAAAAGTTAGTACCCAGTTATAATTGCATTTCCATGTTCTGTGTACTGAGGGAGACCAGATATAGTGAATCCAGAGTCCTGGGTTTAGTAACACTTTAAGGAAACTAACCGCACTATATGAGTTTGTGGGGTTGTGAGGGCTGTCACTATTTATTTTTGCAAACAGTCCTTAGTTGGGCAGTTATTAACAATGATTAATTAAATAATATGCACCATTTTTTTTTCTGTTTTGATGTTTTCTTTAATTTTTTTTAAGGAAATACAATCATTGGTGTGACAGTTCAGCAAGTCTGTACAATAGATATACAGAAAATATGCATGGTGGTTAAACTGCATGTAAAGGTATGTTTGCCAATAAAACAGAGGAAAAAGAAGTTGTATAATCATGTTAACTGAAATATGCCAATAAAACAATTGTACCAGCGTTTGAGGGTTTCACATCATGTGTGCCTTTTAACTAACTCATAAAAAAGCAAGAAGAAAATAAGATTACTCCAATTTTTTTTTTTGTATTTCAATAGATTTTTTTTTTTTTTGAGTTTTAGAATTAAGCTCAAGAAGCAAATCAAAAACTAATTTTACACTTATTTCCATCCAAGAAGAAAAAATTGCAGAATTTACATACAGTAGTACCAGCAAATAGCTTTGAAATTGAGTAACAATAGAAGCTAATTGCAACGCAGATAACTTCTCCATATCATACCTACCTCTTAGATATTACAGATAACAGGATCTAACAAGTCTACTCACAATCAATGAGTACTATCACAAATAATTGCATCAAGATAGAATAATGACCAGGTAAGCAATATTCAAGTTACAGGCCAGTACCCACTGTCTATCCAAAGTAAAGCTATGTGTGGGAGGGATTGGGTACCAGTTGCATAGTCTAACTAGATGAGAATTTCAGTAGAGCCTATCTATTGTGAAATTTAGTGATGCTACCCTCCTTGTAGGCCATTATGTGTTCGTAGATGTATATTTGTTCCAGTTGTGTAACAACCTCTCCTACGTTAAGAGCGATTGTGGACCTCCAATTACACAGTAACATCAAGTGGGTTGCAAAAATCAACTACATAAATAAAGCTTTCAGTGTAAGGGGAAATTTTTTTAAAATCTTTTTTTCTTTCATAAATGTTTTATTAGTAATAAAGAGAGCAGATAACATTTAGAACAGGTAGCAATAGTACATATGTTGTAACCTCTACATACAGTGTTGAAGATGACAAGAGCCCATAAAGGTATAGAACAATTAACGGTAAGGCTTATCAAGGACGGTCAACAGGTCCATCGCTAATTGAAAAGTAACATGAATTTTATTCTTTTGAGAGAGTCATATATGGTAGGTACCAAATCTATAGGCGTCTTTTGAAGGTCGAAGAGGATCTACTGTATAGTGAATAGATCCATATCCCATGGCTTTGGGATGAGGTTTTGGTGTCCTCTTAGAGGACCAGTTTCGTTGATGGACGAAGTAAGTCTATATAATAAAGAGCAAATGGATATCTCTGAGTATTCATAATCAGAAAAAAGGTATTAAGATTTAAAACAGGGTCCGGTATAGGCTGGCGGGAGTGGGGGAACCTGGAATTTGTCAAGAAGGGGCGATAAGCCTTCACATAAGGTAACGTGGTCAATGTTGAAACTGAGTTCATCGTATTTTAGAGGGGCATTAGATGAAAGGAAGGATATAGGGAGAGTATCAAGGTGGGAAGATGGATGCAGAAGGGAAGGTGGGAGGGGAGGGATGGGAAGGGGGACTATCTCTTACTCCCTTCATCGGTTTGCATAGGGGAAAGGGCTGATTGTCCTTTATTTAGGCGGTGGAATTAATAGTTTTAGATGCTTATGAGATATAAAGGTTATATATCTTTATAAGCTTAATAGATATTTATTGATATCAGTTCACTGTGAGGTCCCATTAAGGGGCTGGGGGGTTACTGAGTTTGCTGAATTCCGCTGTGGTTTGGAAGTGGGTCCAGCAAGCCCATTTGGTAGAGAATTTGGTGGGGGTGTCTTGGGCTATGCTAATCAAGTGTTCCATCTCTGCTATTTTATTCATCTTTGTTAGCCATTCTTTGATTGAGGGGGGTTGCGTGAAACCCCAATGGAGTGGGATACATTATTTTGCAGCATTTACCATGTGCATTGCTAGTGATTTGAAGTATGCGCCACGTGGGAGGATAGAGTGATGTAGGAGGAATTGGACTGGGGAATGGTCTAGCGTATAGGTAGTTACCTAGGCAATGATGCAGTGTACATCCAACCAGAAGTTTTGGATAAGTGGGCATGACCACCATATGTGTAGCAGTGACCCACGTTCAGATTGACATCTCCAACAGGTGTCTGGGAGGTCTGGGTAATTTTTTTTTAGTAAAGTGGGGGTTCTGTACCATCATGTTTGGACTTAATAGCCATTTTCTTGGGTAGAAATGTTGATTGACCCCTTGTGGATGTTTAGATGAATTTGTTCCCAGTCTTTTGATGATAGAGGTATGGAAAGGTCCCTTTCACAGGCTGCAAAGGCTGACCCATGGTTTGAGGGAGTATCTTCAACTAGTAGTGCATGTGTTGTAGATATTAAGTGGCTTTGAGGACTTTTTATCACACAAAGAAATTCAAAAGGTGTGAGTGCTCTGGAGACAGAAAATGTTCTGTCTAAGAATGGATGTAATGGGATAGGAGCAGATAGGTCCAAGGAGGGATGGAGGGAACGTCCCAGTTAGAAAGTAGGTTTTTGGGAGATAGAAACTTCCCTTGGGAAAAGAAGTGGTGTATTAGTACATTGTAATTGGTCCAATTATCCTTTAAGAAGTGGGTGTGCATGCCAGGGGGAAAATCTGGGTTAAGACAGATTGGGGTTAAGACGGATTTGGGTTAAAGGGCCCAGAATAGTCGAGATGGTGGTGGATTTGCAGATGCTACTGAAGCAACATATGGTAGGTCCAATTAGGGGATGTGTGCAGAGTTCTATCGGGATATGATTGAGACGGAGCCATGGTAGTGAGTTTAGGGGTAATTGGGTGAAAGGGGCCTCAAGTTCTACCCGCTCCCTGAATGAATGAATGAATGAATGAATGATTTGTATAGCGCTGCAACTGCGAACTGAATCGCCTCGAGGCGCTTGATCCGACCTGCGTTGATTCCTTTTTAGAAGAGGTAGGTCTTGAGTTTTTTCCTGAAGGCCCGATGGTCTTTTTCCAAGTGGATGTTCGTAGGTAGAGCGTTCCATAGCCGTGGTCCTTGGACTGCAAATCTTCGTTCTCCCCTTGACTTGTACCGGGATTTGGGGACAAGGAGGAGGTTTTGGTCGTTAGATCGGAGGTTGCGATTGGGGGTGTAGTGTTGTATTTTTTCGCATAAGTATTGAGGAGCATCTCCTTGTGTGCATTTGTGGGTCAAGCAGAGGGTCTTGAATGTGATCCGATTCTTTACGGTTAGCCAATGGAGGGTCCTCAGGGATGGGGAGATGGATTCCCATGTTTTTTTTCCTGTGACTAGTCTTGCTGCCGTGTTTTGAACGACTTGTAGTCGTGCAATCTGGAATTTAGGTAGTCCTATGTAGAGGGAGTTTGCGTAGTCGAGTCGAGAGTTGATGATTGTTCCTACCACTACGGCTTTGTCCTTTTCTGGAATGAAGGGGATGAGTCTACGTAGCAGGCGTAGAAGGTGGTAGGATCCGCTGACTACTGATCCTATTTGTGCATTCATTGACATTTCTGAATCGAAGATGACACCGAGACTTTTGGCTTTTATGCTTAGGGGGATGGTCTGTCCAAGGATGGTGGGCGGAGTCCATGGTGTCATAGATTTAGTTTTCCGGTTTGCATTTAGGAGAAGGAGTTCTGTTTTGGTTCCGTTAAGTTTGAGGGAGTTTGTGGACATCCAGTCGTCTATTGATGCAAGGCATTTTTCTAATTCCTGATATTGGTCTTTTTGTCCGGGGATCCGAAGGTAGAGTTGAGTATCATCTGCGTATGAGTGGAAGCATAGATCAGATTTGCTGATGATTTTTTAGGAGTGGACGGATGTAAATGTTGAAGAGCACGGGTGACAAAGGTGATCCTTGAGGGACTCCATAGGAGACTGCACGGGATTCAGATGTGAAGGCTCCAAGTTTCACTGTCTGTGACCGATTTCCTAAGAAGGAAGTGAACCATGGTAAGTCTGAAACTCCCTGAGTTTACCATTAATATTCCAGTCTAGAATAGTCTAGGATTCTGGAAAGGTGACATGCGTGATAATAGTTTTTAAGGTTTGGTAAACCTATCCCACCTTTTTGTTTGGGGAGGGAAAGCAGATCATAGTTGATCCTTGGTCTGTGGATGCCCCAAAGTAATTTGGTGCATATACTCTTGTAGGATCAAAAAAAGGCTGCAGGGGGCTGAATTGGGGCTTTCTGCAGGATTTAGAGAAGGCGTGGGAGGGCGTTCATTTTAAGATTGTCTGCCCTACCAAACCAGGAAAGTTATGGTTTGTTCCAGCATTTAAGGTTGTTTGTTATAATGTGGAAGATGGGTAAGTGTTTTTTTTAGCATATACGTCTTGTAAGCGATGGGGTAGTTGGATACCTAGGTAAGTTATGGCGTCGTCTTTCCAATGGAAAGGGAAGTTTTCCTAACATTGGGACACCACTATCTGTGGTGGAAGGGAGATGTTGAGAGTGTACGATTTTGTGAAGTAAATTTTTACATTGGCCTGGACCCTGGCTGTAGGATCAGCATAAAGAGACATAATAAAGCTTAGGAGATGTGTACCCAAGCCCTAGTCCTTAAGACCGCTTCCATATAGTCCCAGGCCACCCTATTGAAATGCCATCTCCACGTCCAGTGAGAGAAAGAAGCCCTTTTGTGCAGAGGAAGTAAGCAAGTGATGTAGATTGATGGACTTTATGGTGTTATCCCTGGCTTCTCTGCCAGGGATAAATCCCAGTTGATCTTTTGTAACTAGGGATGGGAGGAGGGGGAGTAGACGATTAGCTATGATTTTTGCAAAGAGCTTAATGTCTACGTTAAGAAGAGAGATTGGTCTGTAATGGGCTGTCTGGGTGGGGTCTTTCCCTTCTTTTGGTATAACCGTGATGTGGGCCTCTAGTAGTGGGTTAAGGGGTGTTGAAGTGGATAGGTGCTAATGTATCTCAGAAGGTCCTGAAATAGACAGCTGTGAGGCCGCCTGGGCCTGGACTTTTCCCCGGTTTTAGTTGCTTGAGAGCTAGGTTCCATTCCTGTAGTGAGAGTGGATGGTCGATGTTGTCAGCAGTTTCTGATGGGATTGTTTTAGGGCAATTTTTCTCAAAAAATTGGTGTAGGAGATCTGACCTATTTTGGTGTGAGGGTGTCTGCGTTTCTGATTCTACAAGGTTATATAAGGAAGAATAGTAATGTGGTCGTAAGATGGTGTATTGTTGCTTTGTATTTTTTTGAATGTAAGGCTTGTGCTAACATATGTCCACTCTTATTACCATGCTCATAGAAGAGCTTTTGGGATAAAGTGTATTTCTTTTTGAGTCTGTGTCCGAGTTCCTCCTAGAGAAGATTGCAAATTTCGAGAGATCTTTGTAAGGTTTGTTGGGCTAAGGTGCGTTCATGTGCTCTTTCTAGGGAGCTGATTTTGGAGAGGAGGTCTTTTATGCAAGCTTGTTTTTCGCGTTTTGCAGCAGAGGCCATGTATATGAGGTGTCCTCGTACTACACATTTGTAAGCTTCCCACTGGGTGAGGGATGTGGTGTCGGGAGTGTTGTTGACTGTGAAGTATTCAGATATACAATTTCATATTTTAAGTACTTTGTCCTTGTCAGTTAGTGGGTTTGAGTCCTAGACACCATTTTTTTGTGACATGGGCTAATTTTGAAAAGGTAAGTGTGAGGGTGATTGGGTGGTGATCGGATAAATACATGGGCTTGATTGTTGCTTTGGTTAGGCAGGTCTTGTTGGCTAAGGAAGATGTAGTCTAGGCATGAGTATCTATCATTGGGGGGGGGGGGGGGAAGAAGGTGAAAGCATTAGAGGAAGACATGGCTCCCCACTGCTGTTGCCGTGTCCGGAACAACACCGAGATATTGCGGCTCAGCTGTGTGCCCTGCCCTCAGGGTGAGCGGGATTGTAATGCCGAGGCACTCCGATGTGTGCTCCTCATAATTAGATTGTGTGCCGTCTCCAGGTTGAAGAATGCAGGACCTTGAGGTGTCAGAGGTAAGAGATTAAGCAGCCATCTCTGACCGGGTCCAGAGCACGCCCCCCACCTTTTTTCCACATCTAAAATCAACACTGCCTGCATTATATTGAGTCTTATGAAGAAACTTGAGATTCTAGAGAACAATCTTGAGACAGTATTCCAGGAACTGCGTACATGGCAGTGCCATAGCATGTGACCCAAAGTGCCCACTTGACTACATCCCCTCCAACAGAGATTAGATATCCCTCCTGTGAAAGTAGGATACCACCGTAGGTGTATCTTTTGCACCATTTCCCAGTGCGAAGAGCACTTTGAAAAGATAAGGTTCTTTTGAATAGCTTTTTGCCACTGATGGTCAGAAATGATCATACTTAGTTCAAATTCCCATTTAGAAAGAGGTTTGGGTTTATCGAAAACAAGTTTGGATTTCAAAGTTGTAAAACAAAGTTATCTCTTTCACTTTGGTATGTAGGGCATTCCAAAAGTTCCAAATAGCGCTGGGCAGTTGAATATGAGGGGGTTGGTTGTTACAAAAGTAGGAAGCTTGCCTGGTTCCCTCTATTGGCTCTAACCTACATTGGCACCAGTTCCACCTTTCCAGTTTTTGACACGTCTTACTCCTCAGTGTAGGTCTTCACTATATTTTTACTGTGTAGCCTTAATTTTCTCGCTCCATTTGCACAGTGAGCTCCCATTAGGGGTGCAAGGGTGATGCGCGTTCCTTCACAGACCCACCTGAGGACTCCTTAGACCGTATGTGCCATGAATGCCTTTTTCTACTCCCAACTTACGGCTGCCAGTCGCGCACCACTTCTTCCTCATGCTAACCCACAATTCACATTTCGGACCGATATGTCCCTCTATAGGCCTATGGTTATCTTTCTCTTTACCATGCTTACTGTTTATATTGTTTGGTACTGAGTTTTGCTTTGACTGTTGGAATACTACGTATTACCTGTACCAACTGTACTGTGTTTGTGATGATGACCTGTCATATTATCTGTTAACGTTACGGACTATGTCGCACTGTTTAACTTCAGATTTCTTATATCTGTACCTGTTTTTTCTTACTTTATCAATAAAAATTTTATTGGAAAAAAAACAAAAACAAAAGTAGGAAGCTATTTGGGCATTAGTCATACAATCTCTCTCTGATAAAGATAATGTGGATAGAAGTCTTCCAAATTGGAGTCATTTCCAGTTTTTAACAATATCTGATAACCAAAGGACCCCTAAGCCTCCCATTGAGGAATCACCAAATTTGGACAAAGGAATTTAAACGTTTCTAATAATAAAGGTATCATTGCAATCTTAGTGCTACTTTCTCCAAACATACCATAATACTATACCAAGCTAGAAGAGATGCTATGATCATTGGGTTTTGAATTTTACCTGGATGTCTAGTTAAAGATCTAGATAACAGCATGGAACAAAGACTACTCGTCGGTACATTTGATTGTTCAATTCTAGTTCAAGATTTAATATGTTGCAGTAGAAACCAAAATCAGCTATAATGTAGTATTTCAAGTCTGGCATACCCATACCCCCACCTCCTATTATTTATGAAAATGTTGTGGGGACATCTAGCCCTTTGATTCTTTCAGCTAAATTTAGAAGCCATTCTTTGCATAAAAAAGGAGGATGGGAGAGGTATGGGAAGTGTTCTGAAGTAATACAGCAATTTCAGTATTACCAATATTTTTTAAGCTGCTAGCCTGACAGACCAAGGCAAGTAAAATGTCCCCATACAATCCAATTCCTGTTGGGAGGTTTTAATTAACAGGACATAATTTACTTTAACTAAGTTGCCTACAGGTGATACTTTAATGTGTCTTTTGTCCAGGGACATGGGAAGCTTAATTGTAGTGATATTTGCAAGGACTTGGATAAAGAGAGTATGACATCATCTGCAAATAAAGAAATGGTGTGTTATTCACCTGGAGGGGCAATTCCTGTAATACCTATTTTTTCAGCAAGTGGTTCCATTAGCAATGCAAAACTCAAATGGGATAGAGGGCATCCTGGTTCCGTTGGTAATGGAAAATTGTTCTGAAAATAGTCCTTCTGCAAAAACATGTGCCACAAGATTGAGGTATAAAGCCAATATTGCATCCTTAATACCTCCACAAAAACATAATTTCCCAGGACTTTATTCAGATAACCCCAGTGTATGCGGTCAAATGCCTTTTCAGCATCTAACAACAGTAATATTGAGGGCGAATTGGTGGACTCTGCAAAATGTAATCAGTTAAGGATTAATTAGGGATTTGTCTTGTGGCATCAGGGGCTTGATGCCCTGGGATAAATCTCACCTGGTCATATCTAATTAGATAGGGGAGAAAACAAGCTATTCTAGTAGCCAAGAGCTTTGAGTAATTATGGTTGCAGTGAGCATCTCTGTAGCAAAGGAAGCTCGAGACACAGCAGCAACAAAGACCGATTTCAAATAAGGGAGAAACATTTGTTGGCGGACTTTCCGACAATAAATGTTGGCTAGCAGGTTCTCAAATTTTCCACCAACAAAACTTTGTTGTCGGACAAGTCCATCGCACAAAATTTCACACATGCCTGGAATCAAGTATGAGCCGGAAGCACTCGGTCTTGTAAAACTAGCGCTTGTAATGGAGATATCACGTGACTATTAAACTTCCTTTTTAATCAGCCATCATACGTCTTGTATGTCACTACATTCATAATTGTTGGCCAACATTTGTGTGACCGTGTGTATGCAAGACAAGTTGGAGCCAACAACCTTCAAACCAAAAATCCACGGTTTTGTTGTCGGAAAGTCCGATCGTGTGTACGAGGCATCAGATTTTTTTTTCCGTGAAAGGGGAATTTAGAAACTCCAAATCCTGCTCTGATAGCCTCAGCAGAGTAATTCAGCTTTTAAAATTAATTGATATGCTCTGGGGAGGGTTGGGGAACTGACAGATTGTACAGGGAACTGTAGAAGACATTAAATGCATCCGCATTCTTTAGGATTAAAGCGGAACTTTACCCATAACAACTTGATAAAAAATGAAGTTCTTTAACAAGGAACATACATTCCACATTTAATAATAATGCTACCAAAAGTAGTGTGTGCTGTAAATTGCCTCCAGCTTTGCTATTGTTACTTCTCACCGGAAGCTGCCATTTTGCTGAAGCCCAAAGCCCCAGCAGTAATTCATAAAGCGGAACTAAACCCATTATTTTAGCGTTTTTAAAAAACAGTTACATTCCTGGAATTCTGGAAATGCAAACACAATGGATTGTGTCCTCAACCAAACCATCAAACCATCGAATGGCTGGTGTCATAACTGATCCCATGTGCAGCTCCATGGCAGTTGCAGTTAAAACAGAAGCAGCTTCCTTAGTTGTAAAATATAGGAGGGTTTAATTCTGCTTTAATGCTGTCAGCAGATCGCCCCCTACAAATTCAGCAGTGCCTAAAAATGCCTAAAAATGGAGAGCAACTGAGCATGTGCAGAGCAGGGTGAGACATTGTATTACTGGATTTTAACCACTTCCCGACCGGCGCACACAGATATACGTCGGCAGAATGGCACGTACAGGCAGGAGGGCGTATATATAAGTCCCTCCTTAATGCCTGTCGTGCCATCGGGAGCGCGCCGGTCGGGACCCCCGTGAGGCCGGTCGCGGGTCCCGCAGACTCGATCGCCGCGGGGACACCAGCGATCTTCTCACGGGAAGGCTGAACGGGGAGATGCCGAAATAAACAGCATCTCCCCGTTCTGCCTAGCAACTAGTGATGCCGATCTCTGCTCCCTGTGATTGGATCAGCATTCACTAGCTGACAGCCACGCCCCCCACAGTAAGAAACATACCCCTAGGCATACTTAACCCCTACACTGCCCCCTTGTGGTCAACCCCTTCACTGCCAGTGTCATTTATACAGGAATCGATGCATTTAAATAGCATTGATTGCTGTATAAATGACAATGGTCCCAAAAATGTGTCCGATGTGTCCGCCATAATGTCGCAGTCACAATAAAAATCGCTGATCGCCGCCATTACTAATAAAAAAAAAATTATTAATAAAAATGCTATAAAACTATCCCCTATCTTGTAAACGCTATAACTTCTGCGCAAACCAATCAATAATCTCTTATTGCGATTTTTTTAACAAAAATATGTAGAAGAATACGTATCGGCCTAAACTGAGGAAAAAAAATGTTTTTTTTTATATATTTTTGGGGGATATTTATTATAGCAAAAAAGAAAAAAAAAATGTTTTTTTTTTCAAAATTGTCGCTCCTTTTTGTTTATAGCGCAAAAAATAAAAACCGCAGGGGCGATCAAATACCACCAAAAGAAAGCTCTATTTGTGGGAAAAAACAATTTTGGTTGGGAGCCACGTTGTACGACCGCGCAATTGTCAGTTAAAGCGACGCAGTGCCGAATCGCAAAAAGGGGCCTGGTCCTTTGGCTGCAAATTGGTCCGGTCTGAAAGTGGTTAAACAGTATAGGCACTTATTTTTAATGTTTTACTTAGCTATACCTGCTAAAGGGGCCAGCCTGAAGTGATCTAGCAGGACTTTTATGCCTAAAATTCCACTTTAACTAGTTTATCCCCTGTTTTGGGGTGCAGGAGATGGGCTATCTTATGTTTAGCCATCTGTTCCTGCAACTGGGATGCCAATAGTTTACCAGCTTTGTTACCGTGGGGAGAAAAATTGGATTTAAAGGAGTTGTAAAGGCAGAAGGTTTTTTTATCTTAATTCATTCTATGCATTAAGATAAAAAAAACCTTCTGTGTGTAGCAGCCCCCCCCCCCCCCCAGCACACCCCTCATTACTTACCTGAGCGATGTCCACGAGTACCTTAGCTGTCCTCCTGATTGGCTGAGACACAGCAGTGGCACCATTGGCTCCCACAGCTGTCAATCAAAATCAGTCTGCCAATCAGGGGAGAAAGGGGGGGCCAGGTCAGGGCTCCATGTCTGAATGGATACACGGAACTCTGACTTGGCTTGGGTGCCCTCTGTAGCAAGCTGCTGGCTGAGGGGGCACTCACCAGAGGGAGGGGCCAGGAAATCAGAAGAGGGACCCGAGAAAAGGAGAGTCTGGGCTGCACAGAGTAAGTAAGTCTAACATGACTGTTATTTAAAAAAAAGAAAACGAGCCTTTACAATCACTTTAAGTGATCTAAGTTTTCTAGAATGTTGGGAAATCAAGAGTGTACAGAGCTGGTTTCTAGCATGGGTCAATTTGTTATTGGTAATCTGTTTTGGAGATTTTCTCATTTAAACCCTCTAAAGATTGTATTTCAGCTAAGAGGTCTAACATGACTGTTATTTAAAAAAAAGAAAACGAGCCTTTACAATCACTTTAAGTGATCTAAGTTTTCTAGAATGTTGGGAAATCAAGAGTGTACAGAGCTGGTTTCTAGCATGGGTCAATTTGTTATTGGTAATCTGTTTTGGAGATTTTCTCATTTAAACCCTCTAAAGATTGTATTTCAGCTAAGAGGTCGTTGACATCCCAAGTATCTTGTTTCATATAAAGTCCCACTGCCCCTTTCTGCCCTCTTCTCTCTTCTTTTTATTAAGTATCGGGGATGGAGTCTTGTGTACTGGAGGGTCACGGCTCATACAAAGTCCCAATTGCATTTACTTTTTCTAAAGTAATGGGGATCAGATTTGGATTCCAAAACTGCTTGTGGTTCATGGACCCAGCAAACAAATTGGTCCAATTCAGCCTTGTGTATACCTGGGTGCTGTAATGTAAAAAACAGCCAGGGATCCTGGAAGATGCCTCGACTGAATTTAATCAGTGACCCAAACTTAGCTCTCCAATGCTGTGTTATGCCAGTACAGTTCCAGGGATTCCTTTGTTTGTGGTGAGAGAGCAACCCCCCCTACACCCCCACACACCTTTACAAAGTAATTCTTCCCAATCTTAAAAGGCATGTAGCCTGATCTGGTTCAGAAAGGGGGGTAGCATCTTTGCTGCCCGCCCTTTCCTGGTCACTCAGGCTGTATGCTTAGATAAGAGTCTGGTGGGAATCATTAGGGGAACCTCACTTTTTTTTAAGCCTTACGCTATCCAAGTATTTCAGTGTATCATATAATTTTTTTAATTGTACATAAGCAGTACCCTGGAAAATGCATCTTTCATGTGAAATTCCTCCTGAAAAATAGTAGTGCACTTTCTAGTATAAGAGGATACACTGTGCCTTTGGTTGCTAATCTCATGATATTTGAAGCAAGATTTGAAAGGGTCACTAGTGTGCTGCTCAATGTTCTCCTAGTTGGAGACTCTGACGTGAGGAAGCAAAGCCTTGCCTCTACTAGGATGGGGGCATCCATACAGACACACAGCACAGAACAAGGCATGGTAAGTCAGTAATGAAGAAAGATCATCTACAGGTAGACCATAGGCCAGGGGTCTCAAACTGGTGGCCCTCCAGCTGTTGTGAAACTACATGCCTCTGCCTGTGGGAGTCATGCTTGTAACTGTTAGGCTTGCAATGGCTCATGGGACTTGTAGTTTCTCAACAGCTGGAGGCCCATCAGTTTGAGACCCCTGCCATAGACAATAAAGGGGATCAGTCTTTTGCTCTCTGTCTGCCTTTTTTGTGCACAGCTTCCAGAGTTCCAGTAGAGGAAATGTTTTATCACATTGGTAGCTATACCATTACTCCCTCATCTGTGAAGAGTTAGTAGTAGTAGAGGGGTAATTATTTATTTGATTATGTTTTGTATTACGTACTATTCTATACTATAGTGTTGCAAAACACTGTCATTTTGTTATCCTATGTTTTGTTTTTTGCTTTAAATTAGTAGTACTAAACACTCATTGTATTGTTGCTGTTGTTCCTTTCCAAATATTAGTTAGAATAATGTGATTTTTGTTTAGTGCTCCAGTACTACTATTTAGCTGCTGTTCAGTGTTGCGTGTCTTGCTTCATCACTTGCACTAACTTCCTCCTGAGAGCTCACGTCAATGACCCTTAGGACTGCATATCCCATGATTCCGTTGCAATGCCTAATTGCACATGTGTCTGATTAAAGCACCAAACGCTGCCTGTACAGCGCATGCATGTCAGTACAATGCCAGAGAGCTTCCCGTACTGTGCATGTGTCCCTCATCAACGCACCAGTGCGCTGTCCATAGTGTGCTTGCATCCCTCAAGCACAACAGCTTAGTGCATACATCCCCCAAGCATGGCATGTCAGGGAGACACTGCAAGGCAAAAGAGCCACCCTTTAGGTGGAAGCTGTACTTCCCATTATTAAAATGCAAATTACGCTGCAAAGACAAAAAAGGGGACAGGTAACAATAATGACATGAGGTATACTGTTACATATATTCTCTGTTTTTCAATTGAGGGTTTGTTAACACTTTAATTATGTGTTTTTATATTATGTTTTTAAAAGCAATGGGTGCTTTTGTCTATAGTTCTGAATACAGGATTAAATAGGTTAACCATTCTGCTAAGGGCGCGCTCTTACACATTTGGTGGGAATGCCCTCAAATCTAAAATTTTTGGGACCGGATTATGTGGCTGTATACTACAGTTCAGTGGCAGCCCATCCATAGAGGGCGTCCAGCACCCTGGTCTACATACAGGGACGCCGGACCATGAATTCCAGTGGGGGGAAGTGTTTTTTGAAGCACATGATTAGAACCAGAGGCTCTAATAGGCTCCAAAAAAAGAGTGGGCTCGGGCACACAGCACTGCACTCTGAGCCCACTCAGAGATGATAGTGCATGAATATTCGCTATTTTCACACTCAGTCTCCATCCCACCAATCAGGAAGCAGGTCTGAGACCTGTTTCCCGATTGGCCAAAGAATCAGGTGATCCTATTGGACACCTAGGAGATGGAGGAGGAGAGAGGACATGCACAGCGGAAGCCATGGAAAAAAGGACACCGGAACCGCTGCTGCCAGCCACCCGCCGCACTGAGGACACTGGAGCCGCTGCTGCCAGCCACCTGCCGCGCTGAGGACACTAGAGCCACTGCTCCCAGCCTGCTGATGCGCTGAAGACACTGGAGCCACTGCTCCCAGCCCACTGATGCGCTGAGGACACCGGAGCCACTGCTCCCAGCCCGCTGATGCGATGAGGACACTGGATGGCAGCCACCCACTGCGCTGAGGATACAGGAGCCGCTGCTCCCAGCCCGCCACCAGCCATGCTGAGGACACCGGAGCCACTGCCCACAATCCATTGCCTGCCACCTAGATGGGGAAAGTGTCAGACCGACCGGCAGACAGAGGGGTAATAGTGCCACGCCGCCGGCCGCCCAGGGGGGTGGTCAGTTGTTTGCCACCCCCCAAAGAAAAACCCACCTACAGTTACAGGGGGGATTGCTTCCAACATACCACAAACCACCTTACTTTCTATCTTACTGGGTTCCTTCAAACCTATCAGAAAAGACATTGGTTGACAGCAGCGAGATCGGTTATACCACACCATTGGCGGTCGATACTGTTCCCCTCTGTGACTAACTGGGTCACAGAGATGGATTATATTAAAAGGATGGAGTTCCTCATGGCGTATAAATTGTATACACATGAACAATACCATCAGATATAGGCCCCCTGGTGGATATTTGGGGAGTCAACAGAAATGCAGAATCTTTCTATGACATCATAGTATGTCCCAAATATGACAGTGAAGTCTTTCCATTGATGCCTACTCCTGGCTGTTCTAACCTTAATTTTAATTGAATTTTAATCCCCCTTTCTAACCCCCCCCCCTTTTCTCTTTTTTTTCTCACTCCCACTTTTCCCCTTTTTGGAGTTGCTGCTGAATGTTAAGGATCAGAATGCTGTAGACCTTAACTATTAATGTATTGGGTGGGGGTGGTTCACTGTGCTCCAGTACCCAATAATTGGTGCTTAGCACCCTTCTAATAGATATATAAGTAAATTGGTCCATTTATTTAGTAGTATAGGTTTATATAACACATGTTCTATTTTTCCCTCTTTTTTTGCGGGGTACTGTATTAAATACACTGTGTTGTTCTATGCCAAAATGACCCCAATAGGTATTGTGGATTGTATATTTTTTGTATTTTATTGTGATTGGTGGTATTATAGTACCATCTATGTATACCATTTTGTATGTAAAAATGTTTCTCAATAAACTTAGATTGAATATACATGAAATAGTTTAATCATACAATGCTATTAGATTGTAAACTCTAATGAGCAGGGCCCTCTGATTCCTCATGTATGAAATTGTATTGTAATTGTACTGCCGCCCTCCATTTTGTAAAGCACTGTGCAATCACTCACATATTCAATCTCTCCCTCTCATGCGGCACCTTCCCATCCCCTCTAAAACATGTGCAGATCACTCCCATACTTAAAAAGCCCTCACTGGACCCCACCAACCTGAACAACTTAAGAAGCATCTCATTGCTCCCATTCACCTCTAAAATGTTAGAATGCTTAGTCTACAACCGTCTTAGCTCCTATCTCAGTGAAAACAACCTTCTTGACCCCTTATAGTCTGGCTTTCACTCGCAGCACTCCACGGAAACTGCCTTACTAAGTCTCACTAACGATTTACTAACTGCTAAATACCAACAGCCAGTACTCAATACTCCTACTACTTGACCTCTCTGCAGCCTTTGATACTGTTGACCACCTTGGCCTCCGAGATTCTGCTCAATCCTGGTTCTCTGCTTATCTATCACAGCGCTCCTTAAGTGTCACCTACAACTCTGTCTCCTCCTCTCCATTGCCCCTTTCTGTGGGGATCCCCCAAGGCTCTGTTCTTGGACCCCTTCTCTTCTGTATCTACACCTCCTCCCTTGGTCACTTGATAACCGCCCATAGCTTCCAATACACCTTATACGCCAATGACACCCAAATTTATCTGTTTACTTCTCACCTCTCTCCTTCATTCTCCTCTTGCTTTACTAACTTACTAACTGACATATCAGCATGGATGTCCCACCACTTCTGTAAAACTAAATCTCTCTAAAACTGAGTTATTAATATTCCCCCCGCCCGTGCCCCCCCTCCATGACTTTTCCATCAAAATCAACAATGCAACTATCAGTCCCTCCTCTCACGCCAGGGTACTAGGTGTAATCCTAGACTCTGACTTTTCATTTCAGCCTCAAGTCCAATCATTGTCAAAAGTTTGTAGAATTCACCTCTGTAACATCTCTAAAATTCACCCCTTTTTAACAAATGAAACCACCAAGCTCTTCAACCCCTTGTTATCACTTGCCTTGACTATTGCAACTCCCTTCTCATTGGCCTGCCTCTCCATAGGCTGTCCCCTCTTCGGTTTATCATGAATGCTGCTGCCAGACTTATACACCTTACCAACCACTCAGTATCTGAGTAGCCAACCCTCTCCTCCTATTCCTACACTGGCTCCCAATCACCCAGCAAATTAAATTCAAAATACTAGCCACAACATACAAAGCCATTCGCAACTCTTCCCCGAGCTACATCACCAATCTTGTCTCCAAATCATCCTCTCCACTCTTATCAAGACCTCCTACTCTCAATCTCTCTCATCTCCTCCCATGCTCGTCTCCAGGATTTCTCCAGAGCCTCTCCCATTCTCTGGAACTTGCTACCGCCACCTGTCTGGCTATCCCCTACTCTTGCTGCCTTCAGGCGATCCCTGAAAACTCATCTCTTCAGGAAAGCCTATCACGTCTCCAACTAATCTTTTACCACTTCCATCAGCTCATTCCCCACAGTTACAACCTTTTGTACCACCTGCCCCACCCTATTAGATTGTAAGCTTTTCTGAGCAGGCCCATCTTAATCCTCTTGTATTTTATTGTATTATAACTGTATTGTCTCCCTGTTGGCGCTATATAAATCCTGTATAATAATAATCTGTTGGCGCTATATAAATACTGTATAATAATCATAATATAATATAATATAGTATAGTATATAGTAACTATCAGACACAATTTTTTATGGACAAGACACCATAGTTATAGCACCACATCCCTCAATGATAGATATAGTTGCAGATTTTGGGGATTTTTTAGGTGGATTTTAGCAAAAATCCAAGAAAATTTGAGTGGGGGTAACACAAAGGGTAGGGGGGGCTAAGCAAAAGTAGTTTATAGAAACAGTTTAAAACTCAAAGTTTCATTCAGACCACAAAATGTAGTTGCTTCAATAGAGTGAATCCAACTGGATTCTAGTTGTAGGTGTTTCTGGTCATTACTCCGATCTACCCATCAATCACAGACAGCTGACGGGTAGATCAGGTCTCCTTTAACACAGGCAGAGTAGCGCAGGAAGCATCTGTAATAAGTTCACTTTCATATTGCGCTGCTCCCCACCCCCCCTCCTTTCCACCCCAACAGCTTGTGACTGCACCTGGGATAGACGATAAGAGGCCAAAGGGAACAGCAATATGAAAGAGAGACTTATTCCAGCTGCTTTCCTGCGCTACTCTGCATTTGAAATAGCTACAACAGTGTACTGGTGTGCCCCATGCCCTGCTGTGAATGTGAGCTTATGTGCCCCATGCCCTGTGATGTGCCCCATGCCCTGTGATGTGCCCCATGCCCTGTGATGTGCCCCATGCCCTGTGATGTGCTTCATGCCCTGTGATGTGCCCTGTGATGTGCACTGTGCCCCATGCCTTGTGATGTGCCCCATGCCCTGTGATGTGCCCTATGATGTGCCATGCCCTGTTGTGCCCCATGATGTGCCCTGTGGTGTGCCCCCTGCCATGTGCCCTGTGATGTGCCCCATGCCATGTGCCCTGTGTGTGCCCCATGCCCTGTGATGTGCAATGTGCCCTGTGATGTGCCCAATGTGTGCCCTGTGATGTGCCCCATGCCCTGCCATGTGCCCTGTGATGTCCCCAATAACCTGCCGTGTGCCCTGTGATGTCCCCAATACCCTGCCCTGCCTTGTGCCCCATGCCATGCACCCTGTAATGTGCCCAATGCCCTGCCATGTGCCCTGTGATGTTCCCCATGCCCTGCCAATACCCTGCTGTTTGCCTGTAATGTGCCCTATGCCCTGCCGTGTGTCTGTGATGTGCTCTGCCATGTGCCCCATGCCCTACCATGTGCTGCTGTGAGTTCCATAATATGCCCTGTGCCCTGCTGTGAGCCCCATAATGTGCCCTATGTCCTGCTGTGTGCCCCATGTTCTGCTGTGTGCCCCATGATGTGCCCCATTTCCTGCTGTGTGCCCCACTTACTGCTGTTTGGCCCATGATGTTACCCATTTTCTGATGTGTTCCCCATGTTCTGCTGTGTGCCCCGTGTTCTGTTGTGAGTCCCATAATGTGCCATGTGTCCTGCTGTTTTTCCCTTAATGTGCCTAATGCCCTGCTGTGAGCCCTGTAATGTGGCACATGCCCTGCTGTGTTTCCCTCGATGTTCCCCTATGTTCTGTATTGTGCCCTGCTGTATGCCCCTTGTGCCTCATGTTCTGCTGTATGCCTCATGATGTGCCCAATGTTCTGCTGTATGCCCCATGTTCTGCTGTATGCCCCATGATGTGCCCCATGTTCTGCTCTGTGTCCCTTTATGTGCCCCGTGCCCTGCTGTGAGACCTGTAATGTGCCATGTGCCCCATGCCCTGCTGTGAGCCCTGTAATGTGACCTGCTGTGTGTCCCATCTTCTGCTGTGTGCCCCATGATGTTCCCCATTGCCTACTGTGCACTCCATGTTCTGCTGTGTGTCTTTATTATGTTCCCCATGTTCTGCTGTGTGCCCCATGGTGTGCCCCATGCTCTGCTGTGAGTCCTGCAATGTTCCCTGTACTCTGCTGTATGCCCTTGTGCCCAATGTTCTGTTGTATGCCCCATGATGTGCCCCATGTTCGGCTGTGTGCCCCTTGATTTGCCCCATGTTCTGCTGTGTGCCCCATAATGTGCCCTGCTGCCCCCATGTTCTGCTGTGTGCCCCATAATGTGCCCTGCTGCCCCCCTGTAATGTGTCCCATAATGTGCCCTGCTGTCCCACCTGCATTGTGTCCTGATCTCCTGTGCTCTGCCCTGCTGCCCCCTGTACACTGCTTATCTCCAGTTAAACCCAGAATTGGGTATCTGTGCAGAAAATAAAGCTGTAGATCTGAACATTATTTCAGGGGTTCCCCGAGATCTCAGACTTTTTGCCAGGGGCTCCCGGACGGTAAAAAGGTTGAGAAACACTGCCTTATAATAATCTATGAGGAAACTACGTTATTGATTAATATTGTTTTAGGAGTTTATTGTCAGTAATAACTTTCTTACACCATAGTTTACCAACCAGATCTTATTAAAATGAAAATTGATGGTTTGCAATGGGTTACAGAACTTTCAAAACCTAATTGCTTCTTATACTTCTTCATTGAATAAGCAAGCATTAGTCTGGCTAGGTGAGTATGTGCCATACATTTTTCTGGCTGTGAAGTCTTACAGAGCTGACAAACCAATAGCATGAAATAGAAAGATGTATTGGTACCAGTATCCAGGCGGTCTAAATGCTAAGTACAAACATTCAATGGCCTGTCTTGTAGTTGACTGACTAAAGGTAAACTCAAAACATAGGTGAAAGGTTTGCACATTCATTTAAAAGGTTTACTCTTTTGGTTACAGCATGCAGAAGCTTTTCTATGTTCATAAGCTTTGTTTTTATCATTCTCCTGATTTATTACTATTCTTGCAGCTTTAGTGTATGCCTTTGTATGCATTCTCTGGGTTATTAATACATAGGATTAGTGCTTTTGTGCTCATGTGTTAAAGATGTAAATGTTTTCTGTAGGATGGGACAGGTGGTGCACAGTGTTTATATTCAGGTTAAATGATGCCCAGTACATACATTTCACTTAAATACAAAGACAATAGAAGATCCAGCTCAGGAGGTTATGACAATACATGATGTGAAGACATTCTCACATTTGGTTATGTTATAAAGCATTTTAAAGGGGGTGTTCCCCTTTGCCCTAGGACTGTGTGTGTGTGTGTTTGTTTCTCTTTTGTGCTCAGCCATGTGCTGTCAACCTTTTGTTTCTGCTTTCACAGTATAATCCCTTGTGATTGCTTCCCCCAGCTCTGTTTAATTATTGTTTTTCTGCTATGGGCTTTTGCTGGGCAGGGCAAATTGGTGGTATCCCACTGTGATGGAGGCATGCTCTGCAAATCTTATAGGACAATTTAATATTATAGTGGTTAGTACCAAGAATTAACAGTAGAAGGAAAGAGAGTGTATCAAACTATATGGAAATGTTGTAGTGCCTGTTTGTCTAAACCTTGTAAGAGGACATGGGGCCACGCAATGCAATTGGAGGAGAAGCGGTTTAAAATTAAGCTGTGTAGGGTTTTTTTCACTGTCAGGGCGGTAAGAATGTGGAACCCTCTTCCACAATTGGTGGTGTCAGCATGGAGTATTGATATTGCTAAAAGACTCTTGGATGTGCACCTTAAGGAACACAACATATATATATATATATATATATATATATATACAGTGCCTTGCGAAAGTATTCGGCCCCCTTGAACTTTTCAACCTTTTGCCACATTTCAGGCTTCAAACATAAAGATATAAAATTTAAATTTTTTGTGAAGAATCACCAACAAGTGGGACACAATTGTGAAGTGGAATGAAATCTATTGGATATTTTAAACTTTTTTAGCAAATAAAAAAACTGAAAAGTGGTGCGTGCAAAATTATTCGGCCCCTTTACTTTCAGTGCAGCAAACTCACTCCAGAAGTTCAGCTAGGATCTCTGAATGATCCAACGTTGTCCTAAATGACTGATGGTGATAAATAGAATCCACCTGTGTGTAATCAAGTCTCTGTATAAATGCACCTGCTCTGTGATAGTCTCAGGGCAGCACAGTGATGTAGTGGTTAGCACTTTCACCTAGCAGTAATAGGGTCGCTGGTTCAAATCCCGACCATGACACCTTCTGCCTGGAGTTTGCATGTTCTCCCTGTGCTTGCGTGGGTTTCCTCCGGGTACTCCGGTTTCCTCCCACACTCCAAAGACATGCTGGTAGGTTAATTAGATCCTGTCGATAAAATTGGCCAAATATGTGTATGTTGTATGTGTATGTGTATGTGTTTGTAAGCGTGTCAGGACCCCACAGGGCAAGGACCGCACTATACCACAGATGGACACCAGTGGCAAAAAGCGCCCTGAGGCGATTCAGTTCGCATAGGTTGCGCTATACAAGTCATTCATTCATTCATTCAGGGTTCTGTTGAAAGCCCAGAGAGCATCATGAAGACCAAGGAACACACCAGGCAGGTCCGTAATACTGT